>VDFB02307450.1:0-11818 GCA_007258455.2 Sequoia sempervirens | reverse complement strand
TCCACTTTGCAACCTTCAATATTACCTACATAGCTATCACTTGAGCCATTGGACACAATTTGAATAGTCATATTTTGGCCTCTCAAACTCCCTCACCTATCTACACTTTTATGATGTGAATTTAAAAGTTTGAGCAAGTGATGGCATTTTTATTTTGTTCCTAAAATAACAACTTTTCAATTCATTGTTTATGCATCTATTTTATAGTATCTCTACTCACAAACATTAAAAATCCTACTCATTATCTAAAGGATAATTCTCTCCCAAGTCTCCTTTTTCCAAGTGATGTTGCATAATTTTTTTGTTTATTCTCTAATTTTCACTATTTGTATCTTTGTTACTTTATAACATGTTCAAATAATACAATCCCTATTATCCTCATAGATATTTTTTTCTCACTCGAGCTCACTCTCTTTGCAAATGGTTTGTGTAAATTCATCGTGTAGTTATTCTCAGTACACCATCTTGTTGGAACCTTGGGATTTTATCTCCCATCACCTTTTCATTTACACACAATAGGGTGTTAATCTTTGTAGAACAAATTTTTAGCAATTATAGATAGTTTTTATTTTGTTATTCTTAATTTCTAAACACACATAGGATTTAAGAGAACACATGAACTCTATTTTTATCATTCCATTGACTACCCATGTAGAAGTTGAAAGACCAAAGTGGGGGCTTGACCAACAAGTAAGCTCCTAAGCAATCACAACCTTTCTTTCTATTTATAAATAGATAAATGAAGCATTTCAAAAGCATGGATGTTTGTGCTCCATTCTTCTCATCTCTTGTTACTTCATCATTCCATTTAAGATAGTTATTTTAGACAATTTTATTGTTTTTATATACTTTCCTATGCATTTTAGTGCTTTCTAATTTGTATTTTCCTTTCCTTCTGTGCACTTGGAATATATTTTATAAGATACTTTAATTTTTTATCATTCTGAGAAGACAATGTGGAGCTAGGATTATAACAAATTATAGGATTATCTAGAGTAGATGCACTATTACCAATCCTAAATAGCTTCCAAAATCACTTTCGGTGTTCTCTCTTATCTTACATTTACTATTCTACAGTTAGTGTTTAGATTTTTCTCATGTTTCTAGTTTTTTCAAATTTTCTATTTCTTGGCTCATTATTCTAGCTTAGGTTAATGCAGTTTAAATAGTCTGAAACACATTTTAGATAAGAATAAAAATTTTACTGCTATTTTTTTCATAAAACAACAAAATAATTAATTTCTTTAGTCTTATCTTGTGAAGGGATTAGTTGAAACCTTAAGAAAACTCGAGTCAATCAAATTTATTTATTTACACTTCTCTAACACATAAATACCGTTGGATTGTTCCCCACGCATAGATGATAACACAACTAATATTTAGCAAGTGACACATGTATAAAGAAAGACAACAATTGTTAACACATCCTAGCTAGATTTGTTGCATGCTACAACTACTTGCCTATCAACCAAAGTCCTCTTATCTTTTCAAAATTATGTCCCTTTTTCTCTCAATCTTGTTTGCATATTTGTCTACAGATGTAGGCCTTTGAAGACAAAAATTCTAAAGCAAACTCCATAACAGTTAGGAATGGGCCCATTTGAAAGTCCTAGAATAGCTTATATGAGCATTCACAATATTTTTTTATTTCTCTAGTCATTATTGTTATTATGTTAATATGACTATTTCACAGAATATGTGGTGCATATAAATTCAATCTCTAGTGATTTTAATAGTCTTTTTATTATCACAATTCTAATTTCAAACTATTATTTTTCTTGTATGTATCATAAGAATTTTAAAAAGTTGTATCTTTCATGTATTGCAATGATCTATGATTTTATTATTATCGTTTTTATTTATAATATTATTGTAGTTTATTTATGAAATGAGAAATCCATTCTTAAAAATTCTTTAAAATCATTTAATTGAAAATAAATTACTAATTCATTACATGATAAATGTCAAGATAATCTAAAAAGTGATATTTTAACTTTAAATTCTCCATATTGAAGAGAGGGAAAGATTTAAACAGTTTAAATGTTACTCAACTATTGATGTTAGTGGTGGATAGAAAGTTTTAAAGCATGATAAGATTATCTAAATAATCATCCAATATATTTATATTTAGCCCCTCGTAGATTATTTTCATATGCATATGTGAACAGAGGAAAAAAGAGACTGATTTGGATAAGGATAATCCTTTAGATGGTCGTTATCTATGAAACAAAAAGGAAGAAGACATGATTTTGGGTGATTTTGTTTGGGAATATATGAATTGGTATTTGCATCGCTTTTCTTAAAAGAATAAGAAGACCGTCTTGAATGATTTTGTCTGTAATGGCGCATCTGTGCACATGCAACAGGTTTTTGTCTCCCCCCCATGAAATTTATGGGGACTGGAGACCTCAAATATATATAAAATAGGAGTTCTTACGTGGCTTCTGATATCTATTGCAAATAAAACATAATCAATCAAATATTGGTTGTGTCTGGAAACTCTTAGTCAAACTGGTCTTGGCAATTAATTCCTTGAATTGGGTTGTTTTTGGCTTTATTGGCTTAAATCTAAGCAAAGAATGGGAATCATATTTGGATTGTAGCTATCAGAGGCAATTCCTCTATTATTTAGATATTTGGGGTGGTTGCATTCTGCCTGCATTTCACACGGTTTTTCCATGCCAGCAAGGAGAAGATGTGCCACCAAGCCAGGTCAATGTCCCTTCAAAATGTTCCATTTTGTTGGCTGTTAAACTTGTAAGTTGCTACTTATAATGGATTTAGGTGTGTATCTAATTTACATAAAAATGAGAGTTTTTAGGTTTCAAAAAATTCACTGTCAATAATTTATCATCAGAAAATTCACCGCGGAAAAGTTCAATGTCATGACAAATTCACCTCATGGAAAATTCACCACCATCAGCTGGACAAGAACAAATGGATGATACCCCCCACCTTTCAATAGCCCTCCTAGACCTTACATGATAGAGGGCTAGACGGCTTCCAAAAAAGCCTCGCCCTACATACAACGTAATAGACTTGGAGAGGGAATCGACTAGTTTTGGGTGGATATAGTTGAGGAGAGGATGAAGCAGTTGATCTCGATCCAGATGCAATTGATCCATGAGTATATCCAATACTAGGTATAGATACATATATCTAGTAGTACCAGTTACAAATCCATAGCAAGCACCACCAAGAGCCCTTATATCTCCCACCCCATCGGTACCAACCCCACTGACCTATTCGCCCTTGGTACTAGTAGTCTCGACATACTGTAGTAGGCAACTTCAAGTAAGAGCTCATCCCAAGTTAGGTTAGTTGAGGTCACCTTCTAACAATACGTTTAGTTGAGGTCGCCTTCCTTTCAAACACCCTTGCAGGGAGGCAAGGTTTGTTTCTTTCCAGGTGTAGTTTTCTCTGGTTGTTGAATCATGGTGGTGAATTTTCCATGATGTGAATTTGTCATGGCGGTGAATTTTTCGATTGTGAATTGTTGGCGGTGAATTTTCCGAGAGCCGTTTTTAGAGTCTTTCTCTTTATTTAATTGTGTTTTGAATAGTTGAATGGTATAGTGTGTTATAGATTAGATTTATTGTAACAAATTGATTATAATGAACGTTTATATATATATATATATATTAGTTCATAAATTAATACAAAGAGTATACGTATAATTGATCACTTTTGTGTTATGTAATAGGTAAAATATTGTGTATTATACATATAATCTTTTGAAATCATCTATTTTATCAATCAGTATTTTGTGGGTAACCATAATCATCCAATTAATAGATCCTTAGTTGTATGTAAGTTGTAATCCCCCAATATATCAATTGTGTTTCAAATTGTTGAATTGTCTTGTACATGTCATGGTTTATATTTGTCATTCTAGTGAAATAAATGTTGAATGTTGATTTGAATATAATCACCTTTGCAATCATCTAATTTTTTTTATTATAAAGGGTAAAATAGGCTTTGAAGGGGCCTTGAAACTTTGTTACAAGCAAAAGAATAGCTAAAGATTAGCCAAAATACAAACTACCATCCACAACAACCCACACTTATAAAGCATAAAAAAGGAAAGACAAGTCGTACAAAACCAAAAAGTGTTAAACAACCCACACCACCAATTACATACGTTTAAGGATTTCTACAACCTCCATTTCTTGTTGATAAAAATTTTCATGCAGCTTAGCAAAATCTAGCAACTCCTTTTTATCCTCTTCAAAGGTCTTCTTACTTGCTCTAGTTTTGGTACTAGGGCCATCCTTTTCACCCTTTTCATTGTGACTAGTATTGCCTTTCATCACATGGGTTACTTGGCAATCATCTAATTGTTACATTGTGTTGTGTAAATTAAATTATCACAATTTGAATTTAGATCCCCTCTACATTCTTCAAATCGTTGTTAGACTTATAATTAAAATAAAATTGAACACAACCAATCGTTGTTAGACTTAAAATTGTTGCATAAAGAGCCCTGATATTCCATTGATAGACTACAACCAACCTAACAATTTTTTTTATGAAACTTGTAGTTAATACCCTCTATGTAAAACATTAAGAATCAATATTAAATAAATCTCCAAATTACTCTATTTCTTTATCCTCACTCTTGTGGGGTTCTTTCTCTTTCTTTAGATCTCTCTCTCTCTCTCTTATTTTTTTGGGGCTTCTATGTTTGTATTAACTATCTAATATAGTTTCATTGTTAGAAACTATTTTTGTTTCTCCTTAAATTGTATATAAAGGGGTGTTGGTGTATATTATACTCAGTTAGGATAGTATTATATTTTTAAGTATAATATTTTATCTATATATTAAATTTAGTTAAGATAATATGATTTTTTATTTTCCATGGGTAGATAATAATCATATGTGGACCACCTTTGATTTGAGTTCATTAAATACTACTCTTCATCAATTTTCTATTATAAGTTAGGTGTCACCTTTGCGCAATCAAGAGTCATCTCCATCTTACTTGACTAAGTTAATTTATCCCAAAATTAGGAGTTAACTCGTGGATATTTTAGACATCTCTCATCCTCACTTGTTCATTCAAAAGGCATATATATTCAAAAAAAATTAACGGCTCATTTTTGTTCAACTATTATAAAATAACTTATTTTACTTTTTTGGTTTGTGATTGATTCATGGACATTAGATCATAAGTTACATTGTATGTCCCAAAATCTAACATTACTAACTTTTAGCTAAACCACCAAAATTAATATACCATCAAAATAATCTTTAACTAAACTACCATAATTAACATACCATCAAACTAACCTCCAACTAAACCACCATCAACTAACCACTAGTGATTAACTTCTTACCAAATATCATAATGGACTGCTTAGTTTATATTTTTTTATTAACCACTAACAATTTATTTCCTCTTTATTTATATTGATTTTGACTATTTTAGAATTATTTTTCATGATTTACACCAATTTCAAAGAATTTTGATCAATTTTTAGTGATTCATCTTATTGCAAATAAATTACCTTATCTTGGCCAATTTGGATCAATTTTCATACATTTGAGACATGTTAACGATTTCAACCAATTTCAACTAAAATCACTTAATTTAGATTACATTTAACTTTGAATCTAATACACATAATTTCTAACTAATTTTACCTCTTTTAAATCAAATTCAAAAATTTCACCAAATTCAAAGATCATATTTACTAGTTTTTACTAGTATTGACTTATTTCTCATACTTTAGATTTATTTCAAATTAATTTGACTAATTTAAGTTTTTCCAAATAAATGATAACATATTAAACTCTTTTTCATATTAAATTGTAAAAAAATATTCTTCTTCTTCTCTAAATGTTATTTCTCTAATTGGTTCTACTTTATCAAATGGTTTTCTTCCTTGTACTCATCAATGCTTTGTGATACCTACAAGCATTGAGAGGATTGTCCTTTGGTATGCTCATTATAATTGTAGCCTCTCTTGGTACATTTGGTCTAAATAAATATTTACTATAGTTTGGGTCTAACTATTTTTGTAATATTGTTTACCTCTTGGGAAATCAAAAATTTATGGTTGGAATCATTGAAAAACCAAAATTCTTTCTTTTTTCCTCCCTAGAGTCATTTGCATGGTATCTTGGTTCATTGCATTTGTAACAAGTAACATATTTTCTTCTTCGTTGACCTCAACCTCTTCTTCTACCATGTCCTTCCTTAAACTTATTATGACATGGTTTATTATCATTGTAATAATTCTCATAACTAGTAGAAGATTTATCTTCTAGGACTTGTGGTATTTCATTTTGAACTAAGTTTATATTACATTGGTCTCTCCATTTATGTTGTTTATAATTATAATTTTATTTATGAAAGGCCACTTTTGCCAAACCTTTTCCCCTTGCCATACCCCTATGATAGGGATTTTTATCCTCACATATTTGATTGCAACAAGGTTTATGTTCTTCATCTTTTAATTAAAATAGTAAAGATGGATAGTCTCTAGTTTCACAATCATCTCATTCACTACAAATACCACATAAAACACTTTGTGGCCTCCTTGGATGTTCTATAAATTCAACTTTTATTGTAATAGTTCTTATTTTCCCTTATTCAACTAAGAATTTATTACTTAGATTTCCTTCATTGGAACAATAAGAGCACCAAATATCCTTCCTTCTACTAGATTTCATGTCATGATTATTATATCCTCTTGCTAAGATGTCTTAATTTTTTACTATTCCAATTCTAATTTCAACTTTTTGATCTTGATATTTTCTTCATTTCTCTTCTTTAGGGATGAAATTCGATCCTTTATTTAAGTCTACCACTTTTCATATGTTTAAAATACTCTCCAATTTAATGATGATATAATCATAGGTAACAATCATGACACAAGCCATTCTACTCTTTATGTCTCAAACAATGGATCCTCCAACTTTCTACCAACTCCTTTAAATAGTTGATTGAATCCCCTTATTGATTCTTCCTTTTTTTAAAACATCTCCCTCATATTTCTCACACTCTTTGATTGTATTTTTGAGGATAAAAATTGTTTAAGAATTCCTCTTTCATATCCTTCCATTATTTGTCATCTTTAGGATAGGCCTTTGTGCACCATTTAAGAGCTTTGTCCCTTAAGGTGCCTATAAAGTCTTATAGTTTGGTTGTCTCTTACTCCATTCTTTTTCCATGTGGAATTCAAGATAAATATATGTGATTAGGATTCTTTGGTATTTGTAGATATCTAAGGATGTCTAATGCCTTCTTCTAAATTCATCATTTCATGTCATAGTCACTTATCACTATTAATTAAATAATTTTCAATTTTATTTGTTTAAACTAACCCATTTCCCACATTAATTAAATATTTTTTAGTTATTATATTAAAGCTTGCATTATCCTCTTATCCACATAATTAAATATTATTTAATTATTTAATTAAATCATGCATTCCCCTCATCCACATATTTTTAGTTATTTAATTGGCTAATTATTCCTCCAAAATTAAATAAATTATTTTAATTTGATTTAGTTTATACATTAATCTAAAACTAAATAAAATCATTATTTTATTTATTTACTAATTATATCATTTCCTATTTTTATTCTTCCAAAAGCTGAATTTAGAGACCAAAGCTAAATTTAGTGATTATTTGCTAAAATTAGTGAGTTGAATAAACTTCAACCCTAGTTCACTCTCTCTCACTCCACTTCATCTCTCCATACAACCTCATGCACATTCCTCATGATCGGTCATCAATCCTCATCCATTGATCTCATTTCACATCTTACACCATTGATCCAATATCCCTAAAATCTAGAAATCATCCATCCTTTGATCATTCAATCCCTCCTCGAATCAGCAACCAAACTATAATCAATTTCCATCACACTTTTTCTTAACAAGGTTATAATAAGGTTTTTTGAGCAATCCACATATCATACTAAATAACATAATCTTATACTATATAATGGAGTAAGGCTAGGCATTTTTGATGGAGGTAAAAGTAGATTAGTTAGATTTATTTACATTCTTATTTGCTTTCATATTGATTGTGCACACACTCTATTGAGATTAGGTAATTTTGAGCATTTGAGTTAGGTTTAATGATTGTTTCTATTGTTTTCCTATCATTTTAATTCAGTTGATCAAAAACATTTTTTTACTTATTCATAATATCTTTCCCAAAGATAGGTAGTATTTTGTGATCCTAATCCATTATTTTTAGTTGCTCTAATTTATTTATGTTTACTGACATTTCTCCTCCACTCAACTTTCTACCTTTTTTCTTAGATCCTTAGATTCCCTGTCTTTAAATTCCTTAGATTTATTACCATGTTTTTCAATTTCCTTTGATTAACTAGCTTCTTTGTCCTACTTTTATCTCTAGGCAATTATATATCAAAGAAATCTTCACAATCAATAATAAAATATTTTATTTTCACTTCAATTCAAAATTACTCTCTAGATATATCCTTAATAGAAAGAATTCATGTCTTAAATGGCATAAGGATGACTATTGGCCAAGGGGTTCACCTCTTCATAGTGACTTTTTTAATTTAGGAGATAATCTTTCATTGTTAGTGACATTTTATTAATTGATACGAGATACTCCCATCCTTCCTCAAAGTTTTGGTTTGTGTCAATGCCTAGGCTATTAAATATGTCTTTCATATCTTCTTTTTCCACTTTGTTCTCTCCTCTCAATTCCCAATTTCTCTTATATTTTATTTTATTTTATTTTTGAATTCCCACACTTTTTCTTACCAAACTATCTAAATATTTTACAATAAGCTCGAATCCATCATTAATGGAAACCTTATGTTTGACAATTAAAGTTTAGAATGTGGTGTATGAGTCAAAAATTCAAATTTTTGAGCATCATTGCTTCCACACCTTGGTTGAGCACTACAATTCCCAATCCTTCCTTCCAATGATTCTCTAAACATAACATAGTTCTTAATCTATTTTTCCAATCCAAGTAGATATTTAGTTCCTTTATCAAGATGGTCATTTAGTTGCTCATATGTATCTTTTTTATTGAGTGATGTAATTATAATTTGTCCCTCTATTTATAAAATATTAACATCCTCAGGATTTTCAAAATTATCATCCTTAACAACAACCCTCCTAACACACTCCAAATATTCCACATTCTCAAAATCCACACCATCTTTAGTAACTTAACTTTTTCAATATGCTCCAAATCAAATTTCCTTTCCCTTTCTCTTTTAGCATCTCTCTTTCCTTTCCTAAAATTTCTTCTATCTCTTCTCCTCCATATTCATTTTCATAACCATCATAATCTCTTCTATAATCTCTCTCAATTTCTTACTATCTCCTTTAGCCATGAGTGTTTTTGGTTTGAAAATTTATTAACCCCTACTAGCTCAATCAAGAATTTCCTTTAGAAGTTGCATCACTTTGGGATTCCTTTCAAGATCCCCCCTTTCCAATCAACATTCCCTAGGTTCCTGGCCCCTCCCATAGGACAAGACCTATTATATTCTATCGTACAACATCAAAATTGTTTCCTATATATTTACGATCCTTTATTGGTAGTATTCTCTTGTCACAAATTTTTTCTTTTGAGTTCTATCCTTTCCTTACCTCTTACTAGAATCTCGATAATGTGACCAAAATATTTATGAAAGAGGGGGATTAGACTAACGATCTATGCTTATGATCTTTAGTGTTGAATTTTTACCTTAGTGTAAAGGATTAAGAGAAATATTAGAATTAGTGTGATAGATTATGATAAAGTGAGGTGGAATATCCTATAAATAAATTAAATATATGCAAATAACCATTCATCACACTCATATAACTACCAATATAATCCATAATATACTCATTACATATATTTGTGATATATTATCATCAATATCTTAGTACATGTTCACTTCTCATTTATATCATTCTTAAATACAATATATCTCATCTACTTCACTTATATATTTCTTTTATATATAATTTCATTTAGGGACATGTCTCCCTTCCTTCTTATGACCCTTAGATTTCATAACAAATTAATTGTAAGTGGCACATTTATCTTGTGATAGACTTATCCTTGGTAATATTGCTCAAGGTGTGTTCCTTTATGCTTCCAATGTCTAGCACCCTTTTAGGTTTTCACCATTGGGCTCCATCAGGTTGCCATTTGAAGTTTTCAACCTAATGGGAATGGCATGACTTTGTCTTGCCAATGCTCATCATAATCTGCTCACCAAATTGGATGGTCCATTTTGGCTCCATTTTCTTCATTCAAATAAGTCTTATGATGTGTCATAACACACAACATAAGTTGGTCAACAAGAGTACACCTCTCTTACAACTCTTTTGTGTCTTAAATGTTCTAATTACATTTCTAATGCAAGAGGCCCAACTTTTGATCCAGGGGCCATTGGGCTCCAATTTTTTAAAATTATAAATATGAAAATATTTACATATCTAACATCCCTAGAAAGTGATTTTGAACAACCTAAAATATTTATTTTTCCCAAAAATGAACTCTATAGCCCAAAAATTATGTTTTTCTATTTCAAAGTTTAAAAATTGTATTTTTATGTTCTTAACATTATTAACAAGATTGAGATACCTTCCTTAACAATTTTGTCCATTATTAATGGAATTAAATGCAAATAATAAAATATTTAAGATATTATCATCAAATCAAATCCATACAAAGGGTAAGAGTGTGACATAGCCATCCTATTTACAAATGCAAATCAAGCAATATTAGACCAGTAGTTTCCATTAAAAATCTAAGTTTGTAGGTTGTGCAATTGTATACCATCTATGAGGTCAAGTAGAAAAGGGAATTAATTGATGATTAAGACTCAAATAGAGTCAAGATAGTGGTTAAGAAGAGTTAGGAAATCAATTATGGTAGAGGAAGATGAAGAGACATGTTTTATAAGAATGAAAGTTGATGTTGCAAGGATTACCCATGTTGAAAAGAAAATTTATAGTCTTTAAAGTATGATGCTAACCTTGGAAAGGAAGATGAATATTCCAAAAGAGTATTTGGAAGAAGAGGAGTCAAAGAAGAGAAATAATATGCAAAAAGAGAAAACACATGGTAAGTGTTTCCAAGTTGAAACACAAATAGGAATTCATAAAAGTTGGATTAGTAGGTCTCACAAATGGAAGTGGATTTTAGCATTCACAAGATGTCTCTTGATCAACATATTTCCTATGCACAATTAAAGTTGTCTATACATGCTCTCACATGGTATGAGAGTTATGCTTACTCTTTGAAGATTCAAAAAGTAGTGCTAGTGTTCAAGAGGGTAGAGTTCAAGGAGTTGCTCCAAAAATAATTCTACTTGATTTTTCATGTAGAAGGGGTGATATAATAATGTCATTTGAAGTAAGAGTGTGGGAAAAGTGTGCAAGCTTATCCCAACAAATAAAAAAAATGAGTAGTTTATCTTAGGAGGATCATTGTGAACTATGAAGTGTCAATGAATATGTGGGAGGTTTTCTCGATTACCTAATAGGGTAGTATTCATGACCAAGCCCCCAAATATATATGAGGCACTTGCCCAAGAACACTACCTTGAGTGGATAAGAAGGGGGTTAATTTCAAAAAAGTGTAAGGGTAGTGAGCAACAACATGGTGACAAGAAGAAATCAAAGGGAAATAATTTAATAAGAGTTGTACTTACATGTCAAAGCCTAAGAATAAAGGCAAGAACAAGTTCCATTTCTCTCATTGTGACAAGGATGGTCACAATGATGAGACATTTTGGTGGTTGCATCCTCGATTAATGCCTTCTTAGAGGAGAGAGAAAAATAATAATGTTATCACCATGAACAATGATAAA
>VDFB02307449.1:0-18678 GCA_007258455.2 Sequoia sempervirens | reverse complement strand
TTTAATTTAAATACTTTGTCTTTTACCTTATTCCTCTCTAAATTAAATAAATACACTAATTTATTTAATTTAGTCACTTATCCTCCTTTTGATTTAAAAATCAATTTAAAATTCCTCACTTTCTCTCTCCTTGTCACATCCTCCAACATTTGCCACTTGCCTCTAACCTTCTGTTAATTAGCCTAATCCAATATTTTCACAACCTTAACCAAAATCATTAACTAAATTTAGCACCTCTTTTTGGTCAATTCTTCCATTTTTTCCTTTTTAATGATAACCCTCTCTCCTATGTGAATTTTTAATTCACATTTATTTGCTCTAGATTCCTCTCCTTTAAATGTGAATTTTTAATTCACATTCCATTCTCCCAAGGCTTCTAGAACCTTGGACTTGTCACAATCTCCACATGTGACCAAGTCCCACCTTTTTGGAGCCCCCTTTTATCCTCTAGGTCATCTTATGAATGTGAATTTTTAATTCACATTTATCCCTCCAACCACCTTTCCTTTTCCCATGTAGATTTTTGAGGAATTCTAAAATTCCTCAAAAGTCCCTTTCACTCCCACTTGGGGACAAGAAATCCCTTTTTGTGGAAATCCTCTCATCCCCCAAGGTGCATGTCCTTTTCCACCCTCATGTACCTTTTTGACAACTCATCTCCACCTCTATATCCTCTTTGTCCACTTCACTCTTCCATACATGTCAAGATGTGAGGGCTTGTGGGTTCTCAAACCCACCATAGCCTCTTCATCTTGGCCTTGTTGGATCAATTCTTTGACTGGCCGACTCTCTGTGAGAATTCAAATTCTCTATAAATACTCCCTCCCTCAAGGGCATTTACAACACTTTTGATTTTCATAACCTTATGCTGCCATTTTGCCTTCACAACACTTTCCACTCTCACAACTACATGCTGTCCAAGTCATTTTAGATCATTCAACCATCTTTTGTCCATCATTTTGCATATTGAAGCTTGCATTTTAATCGCTCAATCTATCATCTAAGGAGCACACAACCCATCCAAGCAAGGGCCAATCAAAGAAGTTTCAACAACAAGGGAGGTAAAAGTGTTTTGTGTTTCATTTTATTTGCATTCCTTTTCGTTGTAACTCTCTTTTGGCTAATCTTGAGGTGTCCTTGGTGTTTTGTCTTTCATGTTTCTTAGTTAGATTCACACATTTAGAGTAGCATAAAATATCAAGGTATACAACATGCAGCCAAAAAAAGTGAGAGATGATGCTATCAAAGATTCTTGAACTTAAGAATTTTCCATGGAACAAATATGTACATATAATTGTAATTTAAGCAAAATGATTTTAAAAAAATTCACTACGTTTCAAATAAGGATTGAAAGCATATATATGTGTTTACATGCAACCAAAAAAAGTGAGAGATGATGCTATCAAAAATTCTTGAACTTAAGAATTTTTCATGGAACAAATATGTACATATAATTGTAATTTACACAAAATGATTTACAACTATGTACAAGTTACTATAAGTTCTCATTTGAACATGTAGAGGGTTACAAGTGAACTTGAAAACCATGGATATAATCTAAGTCAAATATTCTGGTTCAGCCCGCTCTTCAATAACATGTAGAATTTTTTGATGATCATCACTATCTAGTCTCCATTTTCTTTGGCCACGTGCATGTGGAACTGCATGAAGATGTAGAGTGGTAGGCAATTATTAAGTGACTATATTGATATACCTTTTTATTAGGTTGATAGTCAACAAAATGAATCCCATGTTGAAAAAATTTCACTTGTTTTAGATATATCCCTTGCACTACAACAAAACTCGCATGGTAAACATGAACCTGAGGTAAGACATATGCACGGTGCAACATTTTTGTGCTCAAGGTTTGTACAATATATATTTAATGTTTATAATGTAATGTGCACATGTAAATACAATGCTATAAAATTTTAAATTCAAACTCACCAGGAAATGACATTCCATCACTCTTGTTTCAGTTCTATTAACTTATTCCTCTCTTCCTGCAATGCAATATATAATAGCTAACACCTTCATGTTTCAGTTCGCTATGACTGCAAACATCTCCCCGACACCAAATTTACACAAAAATCTAAAAAAATTAGAAACGTTCCCTAAAGATCATTAACTAGATATATATAATATTTAAATTATTGAAAACTTACACATGTGTACCTTTTCTAACCAATCCTGAAATATGGTCATAATCAATTGAAATCAAAGGAATGTCTTCAAATCTTTCTTCCTAATTTTCATCATATGTTTTTGAAACAACTAGTGGCACCGTATCCCATTTACCAACATATCCAAGTTCTTGATTGTTGCATGCATAATCAGAGTTTCCCTCAATGCACTTAGTACAAAAACAAGAGTAATCCCTCATGTCTAATATCCATCCATGGCGACTATCTAAACTCCTAACATGATGCAAAGATCTTGTTTTTTCTACCCTCTTGCATCCATGCATCGATCTTCTATCCACACCTAGATACATATGTACAACAAAAAACATATGTTAACAAATATGTATATATATATATTTTAAATTTAAATAAATTCAAATTTTTGATTTAATGTAAATTATACATACCTAATATCTCCCAAAACACTCTATGTGGAATGTGTCGGTTTGTTCTTGAAGATGTGCCGACCACATTTGATGCAAAGTGTTTCTTGCACCATTGAACAACATCATGTGCATTGTCTAGACGATCTTTTGGATAACTCATTTGATGCTTTCTTAAAGCTCGTTTGATGCAAGCTCCTGCTCCATCATGCTCACCCTTTCCATGCCCACTCTAAAAAAAACTCCAAACATGTGGTATTTTGTCGATTTTATGATATCTACAAAGTGCATAGAATGGTCGTAAAGATTTGAAATGTGCCGCACATCCATCTGACCATACAAAATGATTTTCAAATTTTACACCCCTGCTTCTCAAATTCTCAAAAAATATTGTAAAACAATGTTGGACAAAAAGTGTGTCATGCTCTTTATCATCACTAATATAAAAGTGATATTCTTTCTTAATGGCTTGTTCTTCATCTGTACTCTAAACACCATCCAATTTTGATTGTGCATGTCGATAACACACATAAACCATAATAGTGATCTGCTTTGAAAAGTAATACTCTGATTGAATATCCTCTTGATGTACAAAGGAGTAATTTTCTACAAAGTCAACTACTAATAGAACTGTTCCATGTGGGAAAGTATCTCTCAATGTTTGGAATTGTTGTGCTTCCACTTAGCAAAAAGGAATGATGTATGTATGGTCGTGATCAATTCTTTAAAAATCTTCCATAAATTTCCAATGGAATCTCCTTCTACATATAGTTCAACCTTTTGTGGATTCTTTCCTAAAAATTTGTTTGCAACTTTACATACTTGTACCTGTGTCAGTAAAATATGTGAATAACTAATAAACCACACTTGATCAATGAAACATTACATCAAAGAGAATCCAAACAACTTGATCTATAAGAAATTGAAACAAATAAACTCTCTAAAAATAGTACTTACCTCTTGCAATTTACTGTCTTTGTTAGGTCAGTATCCTCAATTCTTGAAAGAAATTTAGCCAAATTTCCACATGTCTCACAAATTCCTTTTATGCAATTTATTTGAGGTCCATTTTCATGATCACATAATATAGACTTTATGAACAAACTTGCCTGTTTAGGAGGTGCATTTTGAAACCCACATCTTTCTTCTCTCATCTTTGAAACACCTGATAGTAGAGATCAAATTTAATATGATAACGACAACAACAAGTTTTAAAAAACTTGTTTATCTTCACATAATATGGCTTTAACCTTTGAAACATTGTTTTGCCCAATCTTTATATGAGGATATGCATTCAAAAAGGTCTATATGGCTATCCCTAAATTAAAGTTATATCTATTAATGTTTATATGATTTTCTATAACACTAGGTCCCAACCGTGGTCTCATAACATCTCTAGTATTTGATGATGGATCTAGTTCCATCATGCCAAAAACCTCGAGACCAAGTTCCTAACAACGCCTTTCAATCCCGCCGAATGGGGAGCTCTGGCCACATAATTGCCCAATTTCCTTCTAAACTCCTCATCCAAAAACTCTCTTTTTTCTCATATTTTATCAATGTGGTTCTACTATAAATCCAATTTCTCAGCTTGAAAGTGTAGGCATTTTTCTTTTCTTGCTATATCTTGATGTACAATAGATGTCAACATCACCCTTCTTGTAGTGGCCTTATCCACTGATCAAGATCCTTTCCCAATGGAATCTAAACCCTTTTTAACATTTTGAACAATATCCTTTTGTAATCCCATGTGTTTCTTCTTATTTCATGCTGAATGGACACCCAACAATTGTAATTACTCTTTGAGCTCATCACAAAGAAGTAAACGTGATAACAATTGAGTTTTTTCAAGTGTATCAAGATGATTGAAATGATGATTGATCATTCCAGTTACAAATTTAGTCATTGACCTCTTTCTCTTATTATAAGGTTGGTTGGCATAATATTTTAGCTTCTCCATATCCATTTCAAGTAAATGATCTAAATTTCTATGAGAAATTTGTTTCCCCACCCTCTCAGCTAGTTTTATATGCTCATCCATACCAGTAGGAGGAAGTGATCCTAGCCCCTCTCCAACTTGCATTGTTTGAACTTGTGCCTCCTCCCTATCTTCAAGGACCATGCATTCTTGAGCGGATTCATTTGATCCAATGTCTAGATTTGGCTCAACTTGAGCATGAAAACTTCCTGCTTGTTGAGCCCTTCCTACACATGTGTCACAAAATATTTTGCAAACAAAAGTGAGAGATGATGTTAAATATATAAGTGAAGCTTATGTATGCAAGCAAACAAATTGATAAAACATGATGAGCTATAAGTGAGAGAAGTTTGTGCTATTTTTATATGCTCATCCATACTAGTAGAAGGAAGTGTATCTTGGACTCCTCTCCAACAAGCATTGTTTGAACTTGGGTCTCCTAACTTCAAGGTCCATGTGTTCTTCAACGGATTCATTTGATCCAATATCTAGATTTGGCTCGACTCCAGCTTGAGGAATCCCTAGAGCATAAAACATAAAAATAATTTGAGAACATTGAAGTGATGAAAATAAAAGACCAAAGACACAAAACATAAATATTGAAGCAAAAAGAATTGGCTTAAGGAATTGGAGTCAAGGATCATATAAACATTGCAACTTACATGACCAAGATGACTTGAGGACATTTAAAAGTATTTATAGTCATTCAAGTGCAATGATGGTTAGAAACATTCAAAGTAAAATTCCTAAACACACACTTGAGAGTGAGAGAGAGAAGAAACAAGCATGTACCTTGTTTCTTTCTATGATAATTTTCCAAGTTTTGGTCACGCCTCTTTTGTTCTTCTTTTGAAAATTTTCGTTGAGACGCATTTTTTCTTTTTCTTTGTTGTCCCATTTTCTTCTTCAACTTAAAGATGACTCTAAAAAAGTCCTCTACCAACTTAGTTAAATTATCCTCCAAAATTTTCCTTGATTGATAAAAATGAAAGTTGTCCAGCTCCAATATTTGCCTCCTTGATAAATGTGCAAAAACTTTTCCAAAATCTAAGCTCCAAGTGAATCAAAATTATTCAAGTGTACATGTGGAATAACTAGATCCTAGTTTAAATGAATCAAGTAGTAAACAAACAAGCTATTTCATTGTGGATTTTGTTGTTATTTAATTCATAGGTATGCACAACATATCTAGTAATTTTAGAATTTTGGTAAAGTGTCAAAAAATGTATAAATATTAGAGGTATAATTTGAATTGAATTTTCTTAATTATATTTGAATTGAATTTCAAGTTAGTTGTTGAAAATGTATAATAGAGGTATAATTTGAATTAAATTTTCTTAATTATATTTGAATTGAATTTCAAGTTACTTGTCAAAAACGTATAATAGCTCGATATAATTTGAATTGAATTTTCTTAAAATTACATTTGAATTGAATTTCAAGTTACTTGTCAAAAGATTATATCTTGTTCTCAACTCAATGGTTCATGTTGCTTAAGTCATTTTTTTAAAAATATTTATTATGATCAACATGAATGAACTTAATTATAGTGGTACTTGGATTTCCTAAAATTCTAATAAAGATCAAATGTATATTGAATATATAAATGTTGTAAGAGGAACATAAAATAAGGTTTTGACGTATGTATATATTGTATATTTAAAGCAAATGCATACATATATTACATGTAAACATGTTTAAACTATAAGCAAACACATGTACATATATGTAAAGGGATTCAATACATATAAACATAACACATATTATAAGCAAAGAGGAAAATGTATGTATATATCATATAAGAAAATATATGTACATATCATAAAAGCAAAATGTAAATTAAAGATCATCAAATGTCAAATACTAAAGATCAACCAATAAGCAAATGTATGTATATCATATAAGCAAATGTAAGCTAGAGATCATCAAATATCAAATACTATTAAAGATCATCATATAATCAAATACATGTGGTCAAGATCATAAATCTAGAGTGCATGGCCTAATATGAATGTCTAATCCTAGACGAATGGCCATCTGAATGAGAACGGTCCTGCTCTGATGGATGTGCTGAGCCCTGCAAATAAAATTGTGCACAAGATGTGTTAAATACATATAATTTATATTAAATAAATTTTATGAAAGTTATCTTTAAATGAACTTGTATTTTTAAATATCAATCTAGATCTATGCATACATAAATATATTGCATGTACATATACACGTGTGATTATATAAAAATGTAAAACTCACATGTCCACTGACAACAGATTCATCCATAGAGTCACATCGATCATGCACACGATCTAGACCAAGGCTAGGAGTGATATGAGGTATGTCCACCTGTAACAATATATATACACATATATATATCAACTTAAATGAATATCTAGTTAGAAAAAAAATTAAAAAATAATGAAAAAAGAATTGAAACATGCACATGCACACATACATGCACATCATCTGATATCGGATGACCTAAGTCCTCTAAAATAGTTGCCTCCACCGTATCCACCAAACAATTAAGCGACGAATCAACATCTGCATCCATCTGATCTATCCCATGTCGTGCCATAAATGATGAATGTAGAGGACTATGAAGGTGAGATGGCATCGGTGATGATGAACCAAAACTAGTCAACATATTAGTAAAACCCATAGTCTGTGCAACTGCCGTATGAACTGTAGGTGGATCCTAATGTGCACTAGTGCTTAGCTAAGAGTGATGGGATCCTAGAACTGAACAAACTCTACATCTCAAATGCTCTCTAACATGCTCTATACCCATCCCATTGTCTGATGCAATGTGGGAATATGCCTCCAACAGGTCCTCAGCCAAACAATGCAGAGTCATGCATGACATATCTCCTATAAGTGCATCAAGTTGTGTAGGAGTAGGGATGTTAGCCACTATAAAAGGATCCATGGTGGTCCACTGTGCTAAAAATGGTGTGGATAGGGAATGTCTGGATATCAAATACTAACCTACACGATCATCAGATATCCTAGTGGTGGCAGCCAAAAAGTCACCTACAGTATCAATTGCTTCCTTTTGGGAAGCAACAACAACCTCATCTACTATGGGGGCTAGAGCTGGGTGAGAGTAGGAGACCTGTCACCAACCAATACCCTAAACACTGGGGGTGGTCTATCTGCTCGATGATAGGTGGGCCTATCAGTAATCCTACCACGCCCCTGACCAACATATAGTGGAATGTCCAAGTAGTTAACTTTGAGGCCCAAATGGACCTCAGCATACAACTGCTGAACAAAATACAATGGAATCTGGTAATTGTTTGGGTATAGACCATGTGCTACGAGAAATCGTGGGTAGATCAATGAGGCCATAGCATGATCGACACATCTAGTGACCTGGTATCCCCTAACCTTATGCACATTTTGATAAAATGGAAAACAAGTGGCTTTTATCATTTCTTTGGTGACACTATCCTATATTTTTTTAAGGGGAACGTCACCATGTACTTCTTCCTGCATGCAGGAAAGAATAGCAGTCACTCTATCTAGGGAATATCCACTAGTCCTCTCAAGTTCATCTTTTAGTTTTTCTAGATCAAAATATGAAGATGCATGCTTCCACTATATATCCCCTCGGCTTGCACTGCGGTGCTAATGAATCTCTGAATTTTTAATCTCATTACCACATTTGCAAATGTTAACGCGCTGTGGAACATGATCCTCAAGATTTTCCGTTATATATATATATATATATACACCTAAAAAGAGCAATGAGACTTTGGTAAATAATATATCTAGATAAAGGAAATACAAATCTAAAATAGAACTTGTAATAATTCATCTACTCATCAATAATATTTTCATACCATTAACAATTTAAAAAGAATTGGAAGACAACTATAATCTATAACATAGCATTCTTAAATGGTTCAAACTTTAAATGAAACAATGAAAGAAAGAATAAGAATACCAAGATTAGTATAAAATTATTTGAAAATAATTTGGGATACAAATATTTAATCTAATAGTTGTTAACATAAATGAACTTCAATTATATAGCCAATAACATCAAAAAATTATAGATTGGAAAGCAAAATAATCAGACATTTATCATATTTTTATATGTATAAAGTTTAGATACTGGTCATCAAACTATTTAAACTTATAGATTGCATAAAGCTATAAATTGAATCGTTAAAACTAATGTATTAAGAATCAAATCTAATAAAGTTTGACTTCATTGCATACTTGCTATAAATATCTCACTAATCCAACCATACATATTCTATATGTTAAAAATATATATTTACCCTTAAATATATATACTTGTTATAAATATATATTGAAAGAAGATGAAGGTCCTTATTTACCCTTAAATGACATTTAAATTGGATATATTAATGTTCAATATAATGAAATGTTTTAAAAATGAAAGTGACAATAATATTGAAAATAAAAATGTTGAATATGAATGTGAAAATATTGTAAAATTTGATGGAACACCTATTGATAAGAGTAGCATCATAGAAGAAGAAGAAGAAGAAATACATCAACAATTTCTTGACTAATGTGAATATGAACCCTATGACATTGAAATTGCACTCAATAATCGACTTGTTGATAACAATGATTAAATTGATAGCTCACATGAACCAATGAAACTCAATGTGTCTCCAAATTACATAAGAAGAGAGAACCTATGTGAAGAAGAAAAAGAAATTCAAAATCCATCTTTTTGTAATGAGTTTGTTAAAATTTAAAAACATTCAAGAACCCCAAAATGGTTTGAAATTGATGAGCATAATAGAGATTCTGAAGGCAAGAGGTCATCACAAACCATTCAAGTTGTATTTCAAAAATTTCAATGAATGGTTTTCCAATAAGACATTAACCAAAAAATTCCAAATTTTTAAACAATTACTAAAGATGTACAAAATGAGACCTTTACTAAATAAATTTCAAAGATTCATGTAAACAAAAAGTTTGATTGAAATAATATTGTTGTTAAAGTTTTTTTTAATGCATTGAATTATATTGTAAATAATAGTAAGGAAAAAGATAAAAGAGTTTCTCATAGAGTAATAACATCATTAGTAAGAAATTAAAAAATTGAAAAGGCTCAATTATTAAGGTAAACTTGTTTTTAATTAAGCCTAAATCGTAAAACATTATCAAAAGTACTATCAATAAGATCATGATTAGAAATTCCTATTGAAAATCATACTTGGGCTTTTAGCAGTAGGCTTCCATGAGTTGATAAGAAGCTAATTAATAGCACAAAGGATGAAATTCAATAATTTTGGCACTCTAACTCTAGATTTACATATGAGGTTGGAAACAACATTTTTTATACTCTACCTAGGCCATGATTCTATTATGAGTACGAAGAGTTTATGATAGAAATGCATCCATTATTGTTGAGTTAAAAGTAGGTTAAATATTATTTTTCTTAAAAATTCACTTTTATATAAATGTAGGTGTTTTGGAGAACAAAGCTATAGTATGAATAAGTGATTGACATCAATGGCTATAAATTTCAAGGTGGGGACATTCAATATAATTCATAAGGTGTTATAATATTAAATGCTTTCATTGTTTAATTAGTTTTAATCAATGTTGTATGATTTATTAAACATTTTTTTAATATTTAAATGTAGGTGTTTTGGGGAGAAGTAGTGATAGATCTAGCTCATTGAGAAAGGATATAGATAGAGAGGAGGAGTGACCTTGACAAGGATTGAGACATGGATCACCTCAGGGTGGTAGATATGAGTGGAACATATCCATAGAGAAGGATAGGCTAAGAGGATATATATAGGAGACAAATACCTTAGGGACACCTTTTTAGTTGTGTGTATGCTCTACAGAGTGGATTTACTCATGGGTGCTTTTATGTACTTGAAGACACATTTGTATGAGAACATAGACAATATGATATGGGAACTATTAGTTGTGTTGATGTTGGGTGTGATATTTTATGTGTATGTTGATGATGTGCATGCTATATATAGTTATGTTTCTTGTATTTGGATGCTCATAGGTATGGATGTTCATGAATCTTATGTGTATGTCTAATGGTGGCATGTGGAAGGATAAATATGGCTATTGAAAACTTTACCATTATCTTGACAACTAATTATGGCTATATGATTATCTTATTGTAATGAACCTAAGTTAATTTGATAGATATTAGTAAAGTTGAATTAGGAAGCATGGATTGTGCTTTATTATACACATTTTATGTTTAAAAATATGGGTCTAATTTTTGTGATATTGAAAGTCAGTTAAATTTATTCAATAGTATATCCAAGGTATAGGGATATATTAGTGGTAGGAGTAGTGTAGGATAAAAAGGAGAATGTATAAAGAGGGGAAGGTCTAGAAAGGTAATGACATGGTAATGGAAGGAGAAGTTACACTATAAGGTTAGATTTTCATAGGATATGGAGGAATGGTATGAAGAACATATCTATATAGGATAGTGCTAGTAGTAACAATGGTGTGAACATATATAAAAGGATGGGAGATAAGAAAAATACTAGTGGAGAGAAAGGTGGTAGGACATGGGTGGTGGATCCCATGGAAGTGGTAACTATAGCATGATAGGAGGAATCATTATAAGAGGATGAAGGGTAGATGGATGCATAGAGGGTACAACATTATTAAAATCCATTAGAGTGGTAATATTATGAATAGTATTAATTCCCTAAGGATAGCCACCTAATACATTATATAAATTACTAGCCAATGAGTGAGGATATTTAGGGTGGAGAGGTGCATCAATACGTAATTATCAATTTAGGAAAATATCTTGTTTAGCAACATATGTATCTAAATCATAGTCTTGATCATTATTTTTCATCTTCTTTAATGTGGCTCTTTATATGGTTGTCATTATCTATTATATCAAAAAATGATTCAATCGTCATTTTATTTGCTAGCCATATTAGAGTTAAGATGAAAACTCCATAAAACAAGATTTTAAAGGATATTAATTTAACTAGATAAAAGATCAAGGAAAACACTCTCAAACATGCAGTATACCCCAATTGCTTAGAGAATGCATATTTCCTAATAATGTGTGCAACTAAAAACTAATAACATGTAATGAATGGATGTAGGTGATAATAATTAAATAATCCTAATTGAACTAGGGTTGTCCCTTTTATATATTTAAGAAGTTGTAAGAGCATTGTATGAAATTGTAAGATGGGAATTACTTATGAAATGTTATATGACACATAAGAGAATAAAAAGGGGGGTTACACTAGAATATTGATTAGAATTATGAAAATAATCAAGATCAGCTTAAATAATGGGTTTGAATATGTCAAAAATGGAGTGTCGGTTATGAGGAGGAGGATTTGAATTTTTTTGACAAGATGTAAAGCATTTGCTAAATACATCCTATAAACCAAGTCAAGGAATATGGTGTTGGAATTTGTGACAAATTTGGTGCCATTTTTAGGTCATTATTTTGGCTCATGGCTTTGGTAAACCACACTTGGTTTATGGTTTAAAGTTTTCCTATTTATGGGTGCTTGAGATGGAGAAAGCATAATGATTTTATAGGTATCATCATGCTACTAGAAATTACTCCATATGAATCACATGTTGATGATACTACTATAAGGGCATGCACATGAATATTTTATTGTAAATGATATTATTATCAAATAATATAATTGGTTCATGTTTTTGGTTGTGGGATTTTTCTTCCAAGAGGATTTTCCCATGTACATAATTATGCTATAAATTTATAATTTATACATTTTTCTTGTAACTAAAATTAAATCTATTTTGCATATTTATCTCTTGATAGGTTAATATGGGAAGTGTTTTCACACCTCAAATTCCTTTTAAAATACTATCCAAGTCTTAATCAGTTTACATCCTCTATCTTATTGTGCAATACCTACCTACCACCAAAAATGTGTAGAGATGGACATTTTTAATGTTACAAATGATACAATTTGTGGTTCTATTTGAACTTCATACCTTTATATTGTTTGTTTCCATATGCTATTAAGTTCTTATATATGTTTCACTTGGTCTTTCCATTTAGGAGCAGGGTATCCATAGCTTTGATTGTTGAAATGGGAAGGCATATTTCATTTACACATAGGTCATAAAAATGTGTGCAAAACGGGGAAGCAAATCCAATTTGAATTCAACAAATTTGAAAATGTTTTAAAAAATTCCAAACAAATCCAATTTGAATTCAACAAATTTGAAAAAAATTGCATCTAGGGTTTCAAAATTTAACATATAAATGCATTTTGAACTCTAAAAAATTTGAATTTCAAATACCTGGTGCTCGATATGCAAGTCGGATTGATGAAGTTTGGAGGGACCAAGTTGAGGTTGTGTTCGCCAGAAAGAAGAAATTAGTTTGCTCGCCGTCATGGTCTCGATTCACCACAAGCAGGGAAAGCAACTGGTAAATTTAGAAAGTGAAAATGATAGTCGAAATGAGAATGCTTTTTTCTTTTTTGTCATATTTAAGGGGTTCAGTCGAACATGGGTTCGACCGAACCCACATGTTCGTTCGAACCCATAATGATGTTCGGTTGAACCATTGGGTTCAACCGAACCCCTTGCATTTGGGGAAAAGGAAAAAAACAAAATTTCCTTCCTCATATTATTTGTAAACCACTATTATGAACCTACCCCATATCAACAGTCAAATCTCTCTTGCAAGGGTCAAGTGTCACATTTATCAAACCAAGAGGGAGATAAGAACTATTGATATTTATCTCTTGCTCTCTTGTCTACTTGATAGCATTTCTATTGTGTCTATATCTTGTGACCTAAGGGTTCTCCTCTATAGCGGGGTTTACTCTTATCACCATTGTGTCTAATTTATTTGGTTTCTATTATTCTCTCTATCTATCTGGTGGTCCATAAAGATGGGAACACCAAAATGGGGGTTTAACTACGGCAAGCCCCAAAATTGCCCCAACATTTTTCCCCATCCTTCTTGTGTGCAGGTTGTTCACGAAGAGCTTGTTGGAGGTTTCATGAGAATAGGTAAGGTCTTGTGAGTTGGCATCTCTCTTTTCTTGTAAAGTATTCTTCTTCTTTTTTTTTCACACATTGTTACTTTTTGTTAAGTTAGTAGATTAAACAAACCTCAGGTCTTGAATAGTTAGTAGATTCCTTGAGTTCTACACGAAAGGTTTGGTTCCCTTCCATACGAGACACCAGCGTGTCCTTGAGACAACAACAACTCATGCTATTATCCCACTCTCGCACAAATGTCCTTTGGTTGAGAGCTCCCCCTTCTATCTCAAAAATATATGTAATTTTCTCTTTCGGTCCTCAAAGTTGTCTATCTGTAGGGTAAGTGCATGGATCTGTGACACAATTTTGGTGCCAAATTGTAAAAAAAAAAACCATAACAAGCCATATTGTGCTCGCCAAATTTGGCACTCACCAAATTTCATTCATGAGTTTTGGAATGCATTTTTCTAAGCTCTTTCATTTTCTTTTTCTTTGCCAGTGACACTATATACATGAAATAAACATTTAAGTATAAGTTGACATTTACATATGGACATTTACTTTCTTATACTTTAAGTTATATTTCATGTATATATAGGCAGGATGTTTGAGAGTGGTTTCAGATCTCTAGGAGTTATAATGCAAATTCTAGTTTTTGGAAGATCTTAAAAATTGAAAGGAAATAAAAAAAGAGCAATGGAAAGTACTAATAAAGAGAAATTGTTTAAAGGAAAGAGATTACCAAATAAGTTGAAATAGCCAAACCAAGCACCACCAAAGCAAGAGAGACACAAGAATTTGTTAAGGGGAAAAAACAAGAAAAAACCCCAATATTATGAATGGAGGCAAAATGCCTAAAGAATAATACAAAGAGAGAGAGCTTCAGCCTTAGCTTGCTTGCATGAGTCTTGAAGAATGAGAGGAGAGGCACCTCAATAAGTAGAGGTGAGAAGAAGGAGTTAGAATGTAACTCCCAACTCAATGAATGCCACCATTCATCTATGTGTGTGCAAAGTGTCACCTCTTAAGGAGGTGGTTACAAATATTCCTTAATAAAGGAATTAAAAAATAAGTCATCCTCACACATGTGTGAGATGACAAAAAATAAAAGACTTGTAGGGATTCCTTTGGAATATTCCTACAAGTTAATAAAAATTACAATTAAAGAATAACCTTTACCAAGTAAAGATTAATCTTCTAACATCCCCCCTTAAGCTTTACTTGGGGAGGTTACATCAAACCCTTCAATGGGTTGTAATCCAAGATTTTTACAATGGAAGAGAAATTTATCTTTACAAAGAGCTTTGGTGAGAATATCTGCAACTTGATCTTCACCTTTACAATACAAAAGAGAAATTTGCTTGTCTTCAATTTTCTCTCTAATGAAGTGATGTTGAAGAGCAATGTGCTTGGTCCTTGCATGAAAAATTGGATTCTTTTCCAAAGAAATAGCACTTTGATTATCACAATACAAAGGAGTAGGATCCTTTTGAGGTAGACCCAAGTCTTCAAGTAATCTTCTTAACCATAATGCCTCTTTAGATGCATTTGTACAACCTTTATATTCAGCTTTGTAGAACAAAGAGAAGTAGATTGTTGTTTCTTACTATTCCATGAGATTGCACCTGATCCAACAAAGAAACAATAACCACAAGTGGATCTCCCATTATTGGGATCACCTTCTAAATCTGAATCAGTATAACCTTTTAAAGAAAAATCATAATTTGCATCATAAAAGAGACCAAGATTAAGAGTGCCTTTAACATATCTTAAAATTCTTTTTGCAACTTTAAAATGAGTTTGTTGTGGTTTAGACATAAAGCTAGAAACCAATCCAACACTTTAGGTGTTTGCCAAATTTGCATACCCAAAATAATGTAATAGGCCCAAATCACTCATTTGAAATTGTTGATTGAGTTGAGACTTAACATCACTAATCAAAAAGTTAGAACTAGAAGTGATAATTAAATCATTAAAATAATAATCACAATATCATTTTCACTATGTTTAATATATAAATTTGGACCATTTTTACTTCTAATGAAACCATGAGATAGAAAGAAAGCATAGCCCAAATTATAAAATGTCAATATATCTAGACATAGCAATAATAGTTCTAGGTTTCCTCTCACTACATCATTTGTTGTAATGTAAAGGGAAATTGTGTCAAGATTAATAATAAAGGACTTTGAAAATTAGTCCTAAAGATGGTTTTAAAAAAAAACCATATTGCCTTCAATAAAATAATGAAACATAAAGGTTTCAAGAACTTGATCCCCATCAATTTAGAAAATAGATCTAAGTTCATAAAAAAAATAAGTAAGTGCATACCATCAAAGTGGATGGAAATATTTTCCATGGGTCCCAAAAAAAAACTCCAATGAGACTTGATAAAATATATGATTCATTATAGATAGGGCTCCCTATGCAACATTACTACAAATGTGACTAGCACAAAAAATATATGTAAAGGCTCCATTGAGACTTGATAAAGTGATTAACTTGCAAAACATATATAGATGGAATAAATCCATTAAGAAGGCAAATACTCCAATGAGCTTTTAATTTTCAAAAAATATATAGATGAAATAAATCCATCAAAAAAACAAATTGACCAATAATGCACAATATCAGATTAATGAGACACAATAAAATATCAAATTCCCTTTTTCAAAACAACATAATTGTAGTTGAGAAGGAAACACTAGATTTGTTTTAAATATTGTAATAGATGAAAAGCCACAAATCAAGCCACCTTAAGTTATGAAAATTAATATTAAAAATAAATAAAAATTATGATGGAATAATGGGAATTGCATATTATGAAGTGAAGTATTATTAAGTATAAATAAGTCATTTAAGACGATATTCATGCATTCATGACTACATGAATATCCCCTTTTCATATTCCAAATATAATTGAGTAAAACAAGTACACTATTATTGGGTTGATCAAGTCCAATAATAAAGTACTTGTGAAGTTATTTAAAAAAAATTATGTGAAGCAACATGATGAGATGCACCTAAATCAATAACCCATTCAAAAAGGTTTAGAAACATTCAAACTACATGTAAAAGCACGTCTAGATTGATCACCATTGTTATGAAATTGTTGATTATTTTGATTCATAGGCTTTTTCTCAATTTTCTTTTTAAAACAAGTATTTTTCCAATGACCATCCTTATTACAATAAGTGCAATGTGGTCTCTTAGAAGAGTTAAACTCTCTAGGATCATTGCCATTATTATAATGAGGTTTGGAATTATAATGTTGTTGTTTAGAATGAGGTTTAAAATTTTGCTTATGCTTAGACAAGAAAGCATGTTCATTAGACTTAAGAGTACCAAACTGAATTAACTTAGCCTCTTCTTGTCTTAATAAATCACGAAAAATATCATAAGTTAATTGAGTAGCTAAAGAAGGAATAGCTAATTGAGCATGAATATTAGTAATGAATTGCTGAAATTATCTAGGAAGACACTTTTTAAGAATAAGATGAATTAATCTAAGATTATCTAATTTAACTCCTAAACCATCGAAATGACTATTTAAAGTATCAAATT
Source organism: Sequoia sempervirens (assembly GCA_007258455.2). Lineage (NCBI taxonomy): Eukaryota > Viridiplantae > Streptophyta > Pinopsida > Cupressales > Cupressaceae > Sequoia > Sequoia sempervirens. The sequence continues at coordinate 1,591 of VDFB02307449.1, read as the reverse complement.
TCAATAAAAATTCATCCATAGATTTAAAATCAGAATACCTCAAATCTTCAAGTTGATCTTGAATTTGAATTTTTCTTGATTCATTTGTACTATCATAAATTGTTTTGAGTTTGTCCCATGCTTCATAGGCAGTTGTACATGTCCCAATGTGAACATAAAGTTTGGGTGACATGGAGATACCTATGAGACCAAGGGCTTCTTCATTTTGGAGATTCCATTTTTCAATTTCATCTTTAAATGCAGACGAACTTGGTTTAGATTTAGGATCAGTAGCTATAGCTAAAAGATGCTTAAACCTAAAAATAAAGCATATATGAGTTTTCCAAGAATGATAGTTAGAAGAATTCAACTTAATTTTAGGAATTAAAGTAGACATGATTGCAATAAAAAAATCACAACTTTATGAGAAAAATAATAACTATTGTAAATATTTGCGTACGCAAAAAAAGAATATCCCTCTTGATTGAATTAAATCTTAAAAAAAACTCTTTAAAAATAAATTGCCTAAAAAATAAATAAATAAACCTTTTTAGTAAAAAAAACTTATTTTCAAAAACACTATATTGCTTGATATTTTAATTAACAATAATAAGAATTATAATTTTTTTTTAAAAATGATATATATTTAAATGATTAATACTATTATTAAAAATTAAAACTTATTTAATATTAATTTTTTTTATAAAAGTTTTAATATTAAATATCAATATCTTAAGATTTTTTAAAAAAAAAACTTTAATAGCATGTGATTATGACATAAAGACTTTGAAAGCATATGAAACTAAAAATTATTAACAAATTAAAATGATTGAACTTTTATTTCTTTAAAAAAATCAAAATAAAATTAACTAATATAATTATAAAAAATAGAACAATTATAAGAACTTAAAATTTAATTATAGTTTGAAAACTTAAATTAAAAAAAATCTTGAATTAAAAATTAGCAAAAGTAAAAATTCTTGCCTTAAAAATGTCGGGCCTTTTTAAAAAATTAGATTCCTTATTTTAAAAGTTAAAATGAAAGATTTTTTAAAAAAAATTATACTTTGAATATTAAGGGAGTATCAGGTGAGGACGGGCGACAGGTGGGCTTTTTAGATTTTGAAATAAAACAGAAAAAAAATGCGGGCTTTAAAGAATTTGAAATGAAGATTTAGAAAAAGATTTAATGGAAAATGGAAAAGGGAAAGATTTGGACGGGCAAACAAAGAAATTAGGGTTTCGAAGAATATTAAGCACAAAAGGAGATGGTAGATGAGCAACGAAGGGCAGGGGCTAAGGTCACAGAGGCAGGGGAGCGGCGGGAGGGCCACAGGCGGAGCGAACATAGCACCAACAAAGGGGGGTTCAGCCTAAAAGTGGGTCGAAATCCTACAAAATTTGAAGATTTTATTTATTTGTTTTATTAATAGTATTATAAAAAAAACTTTGAATACTATTTTGAGATAAAATCTCTGCAAAAAAAAGGTTAGTGTTTAGGATTTTTTATTATTTGATATAAATATGAAAAAAGAAAAAGAAAAAACAGAGATTATAAAGGAGGATTTTGTAACTCTTTAAAAAAAAGGTTTATTTTATTTTTTTTAAAGAT